>VNJO01008370.1:0-15968 GCA_008042535.1 Drosophila tani
TAACAAATACCGAAACTCTTTGTGGAAGTCTTCTTGTTTGCAGAACGAACCACAAGTTTCGACTTACATTTGCCCATAATTATGCAATTACGTAACCATTTAAATAGAACATCGGGCGAATTCAAATTGAAATGAAATACGCAGACGGGCGGAAAAGAGCGGAACAGTGATGGAGGGGAAAACCCCAGCGAGGGAGACAGACTGCCTTTGACGTGACTTGACTGTTGCGTTGCCATTCTGCGGTGAAGGGCTGCCAGACTGACACCCAACCTCTCCTCTTGCTCTAACTAATTTGTATTAGTGTGTGCGTCAGTGGCCGCATACATTCACAAGAGGGAAAAGCCAACAAAATGCTAAAAGAGAGCGCTGGAAAAAACATGATAATCCACTTCAGTCATAATCACAAAGAAAAGCAATCGAAATGCGTTCTTTTGAGAGCAGTCAATAGCATTTTTCTCTCTCTTTTTTTTATGACTAACAAAAGTTATTAATAGAACATATCATTCAAATGGAATCTGCAAAAAAAATCCCTTTGATGGAGGAAGAAAAGCTGAATGTCGAGATTTCATATTAGATATAATTTTTTCAATATTTAAATCCATGGTTTTTTTTTGCACTAAAAACAAATAGAAATACAGAAAATAATAACTTTATCCGCTAGTTTCGAGTAAAAAACAGTAAAGCTAATTCAATGGATTCGTTCATTTTGTCATTTGGTTTCATTTTCAATCGGTTTTATTCCCGTCAATCAATCTGTGTTCTGTTTTATCTGCTGTCCCTTGCTCTACTACTATACATTTCTTCTTTTTGCTCGTGTTGTCGGAGTATCTGTTTAGTAGTGCGCTTAACTTCACTTCCGTTTCCGCTTTGAACGGCTTCCGTTGAGCGTTATTATCTAACTAACTAGTGGCACTCGTGCGCGTAACGTTCTTTATGTGAGCAACGAGGTCCTTTTGCTGCCACCGCCGCCGCCGCTCGCTATCTGTGTTCCTGTATCTTTGCATCTGATGGCAAGGATCCATCCGCCCAGTCTCAGGCAGCCACTCTCGGCAGCGGCGTCAGTGTTTGAAAAATTTAATTACAAACTCTCTGAGGCATTATTAGAGAGATAACAGGATAATAACGATGGGGCAAGGACGTCGTTGTCAGTCGGCAGCTGTGCTCAATTTTTTCCTTCTTTTCATTTTGCTGCTTCCCCTGCCGTCGTCATCCTTTATAGGCCGACCGTCTTCCCCCTCTCGTTTTGCATGGAAATTTTTGTTTACTTTTCCTTCCGTCCGCCTTTCAATTAGTTGTTGAGACTAGACTGCACGTGACAAGGCTCTTGCTCCTTTATGCCGTTATCCCCACGAACTATAATTAAAGACACTTTATTTTATTAAAGCATTTCTTTTTTGTTAATGTATATTTTGACCTGCGTTAATTATGAGTTTAAATATGAAAATATGCCACTGGTCGCGAGCTATCAAGTATGCATTTAATTGGCAATCATATTTCAATTAATTGCTTATCAGAAAAAATATGGTTCAACACCAAGAACAATCTATTAATATGCATTGGCTTGTTTAAAGCGTTTCGTAGGAAAATAAATAAATACTTTTAATTACCATTAGCGCGGGGCAGCAGTGTCAGCGACCTATTTGTGCCCTGTATATTATATAAATGTTGTCAGGTAAAATGATAAAAATTAAAATAAATAATAAACTTTGTATTTATTGGGAGACTTGATCGACTTTATTAGCTTGTTTTCTCAATATTTTATAAGGCTTACAAATAGAAAACCTTCTATATAGGAAACTAGACCTAAAGCAAATCGAAATAAATAAAATAAAAAAATAAATTACTATGTAGTTTTATGTTCAGTTCCTTAGAATATTTTCTCTAAAATTTAAGGTACATATGTATCTACAAAAAATATTACGTATACGCATTTCCTAGTCATTAGTCATACGCACCATGAAACCTTAATCCATTGGCAACAATTAAAAGCTTTATTTGAGCTTGGATTGATTCGGTTTTTGGTCCAATGTATAAAAAAGCCACAAAGAGCCAACTACATAGTTCAAATTTATATTTTATTTTTTTACCCCTGCTCCATTCTTTACTAATTGCCCCCGTTTTGCCTCGTAAACAACAAAATAAAATCGAATATTGTTTTCCATAAAAATGAATTCGCTTGTAAAATGTTGTTTTGTTTTGTTTGCCGCCAATAATTGAATTGAAAGCGAAAGGCAGAGGGAATTCATTTCAATTTATAGTTAATTAATAAGTGGCAATGAATAAAGCTCTCTCTTCATGCAAATGAAAATATATATTTTTATTCCACTTTTGTTCATTCGAGAGGGCTAAGCCTGGTAAATTGTTAAACAATAAACGATGCAAAAACATTGCACACTTTCGGTTGTAACAGCTGAATTGAGGTTAAGCTCTTGTTATAAAATCGAAAATAAAATGCATACTCATAACTACTGGGGATTGGGAAAAATTCTGTTGCTGAAAATCGATTACTAATAAATAAATTAATTGGATTATAGGCAGAAAAAGCTACGATCCAGTCAAAAATAACCTTCCAGAGCTTAATCAAAATCAAATTACAGCTCTTTATTGAAGCTTTCGCTCTAATTAACTTATAAATCCGAACACCAAGCTAAAATAAAATCTGGAAAGGATTTCCACAGCCTTAAAAAGCAATATGTAAAAAAGGTAAACCAGAAAAAACAAAGTCTAAAATAAACGCCAAGTCAAGTTAAACAGAACCGGAAAAGACAAAGAAAAACAAAATGAGGAAAAGACGAGGCTTTTTCGCCTTCTAATTGTTTAAGAATTAGCTAAACACGGAGGCATTAAGTCAACTGCCGGGGTAAGCAAGGAAGAAAATTAATTAAAAAAGTTATTTCGGTCGGAATTTAAAAATTCATTTTGAAATTGAGAACAATTTGGTGGACTGTGAAAACTGTTTGACCAGCTGGCACAGCCGCCTTTTCCAGGGGTAAGGGCAGCTGAAACTGTGTATATAAAGGGAGGGGAGGAGGTCTGAAATAGCTGGGACCGACAGTAAACAAATTAGCTTCAGTTCGCAGGCATAAAGAAAATGTATTGAATATATGCCAACGTCAGCTGACGCTCCAGCAACAACAACAAGAGCAACAAAAGGGCACAGGAAACTCAACCGCAATGCAAAGCATAAAAAATTCAGTGAAAAGCGCCAGTAAATTGTGCAACATCTGAGCCAAATAAATAACGGTAACAATATGTGGGTTTCAAATTGGTTGTAACTGGAAATTTAATACTCTTAAAGTTATATTAAAGGGTAACTAAATAAGTAAATATACGAAGAGGTCTGCATAAAACACTTTTTATTATTATTATTATCTACCGGTAGCTCTTAACAGAAAATATGTTTAGGAAAAATAAGACACACTTTAAATGAATTATTTTATTAGTAACTACAAATCTAAGCCAAAATGATAAATATTAATTCATGTAAGCCCCAATTTAAAGGGAATAAAATCGATGACCTCTATTTTAATTATTTTTATTCTATTATTTGTTATTTATATTTCTGTTTAACCAACTGTGCTCCCGTTTCCGAATTTTCTGATTTTTCTGCATTTTTCTCTCACAAATTTGTCATTGAGCAAAAAGCTTTGTGTGAAATTTTTAAAATATACCTACCACGTTTACATTAAAATAAATATATATTATTAGGCTTCTAGCTTTGAACACTTTTAGATATGTACATACTTCTTTAATTTATACCTTCTCAGGAAAAATTTTAATGTATAATTTTTCAATATAATGAAATAATTATCAAAATATTCAAGCTTAATTGAGGTATTCATTTATTTTCCAATATATAAATTCGCACGAAAAATGTTGTTAATACATATTTAGACGTTTTGCTTAGGCCAAAAAACAACCAACTGCTCGTGGTCCAAAGAACAATTTTAAGTACCATTTTGTAAGTGATTTATTGCTGGCCTAAATGGACGAGAACCTTCTTCTAGTTTCCATGGCCCTGTATACCATTTTGATCCCAAATTTTTTTTTATAAGCATTAACATAATCTTTATGGCCTCTACTCACATTCCTTCCCCTTTTTATGTGTGTGTATGCGGCCAATTAAACCCGGCTATATAAATAAAAATAAACAATTTCGGCAAACAAAGGCGAATGCAGAGAAAGGAGCTCAGCTCAGCTCACAAAATTTGAACATAAAATGAGCAATTTCCGTGAAAATGTTAAGAAAAATGTGGCAAACATTTATTGTTGAAGGAACAGAAAAAAAAGTAAAGAAGAATAAAGAGCATATGGAACATAATTTAGAGGAAAGAAGGAAAGAGTCATTTGAGTGCCGCCTTTTGTTATGCACAGAGAGAAAAAATGGGAGGAGCATATGTACATAAAATGTGTAATTCCGTTTACCCTCCCCCTCCACTTTAGCACTCGGAAACAAGAGTAAACACATGTCTGCTGAAGCGCATCAAATAAGAGAAAGGACGCAGGACTCTCGCACACACAAAGGCCACTAAAATATTATATCTAATAAACCAAAAAAGAAAAAAATCCGGGGGCGTGGAATGAGATGAGAAATACATAAAAGAGGGAACAATAACAAAAGACATCAATCATAAGTCAGTGGGAACACGTCTCCATAATCTTTCAGACCCATCCCGCCATCCCGCACGACTTTTCTGTATGTTTGTTTATGTATATTTCTAGAGAAGCATTGAAAAATTGTTCTCAGCCATCCCGAATGCCCATTGACATTGGGGGCTAGCTTGTTGTTTTTGTCTTCTGTTTGTTTTTCTCTCGTGAAACATCTTTTTTCCACCTCCGACTGCGACTCAATCTCAGTCTGTGTCTCTCCGGCGGCATATGTTCATTAAATTTATTAAATTACGGACACACGCCACGCACACAAGGCAGCGGGGCAGGAAGGAAGGACTTTCGGGGGAACCTAGAGACTATATACAGTATGTGGACCCCCTCCATATGGTCATGGCAGATGTTCAGACATCGAGAGCATTTAATAAAGACATGAGAGCCGAGGACACATGGCGAAAGCTGTTGCAAAGATGAGCGCTAATTGGGCTGGGACGGAAAATGGGGTGGGCGGGGAAATTTGTCCCCAACTAAAATGGAATTAGTTGAGACAACATATAAAATTATAAAGAAAAAGAATGAGAAAACAAGCTAAGAACAACAGTTTTAATGAAGTCGTTTTTTTTTTAGGAATTGAAGAGGAGGAAAATTGAGTCAAAAATTGATTACAAATTCGTTTTGGACAAGCTGGTGTTTATAAAGATTGTTTTTAAATAAATAAAACTTAAAAACCTCTCAAGAAATTATCGAGATGTTTAAGAATATAAGCTAATGACTGAATCAACATATTATTTGCTGGTTTATTTATATGGTTTTTTGACAAATATATGTTTTAGCCACATAAATCTGAGGATTTTAAAGCTAAAATGCTTTACTAATATTGATTATTATAGTATTTATCCAAGTTTAATTTATTATAGAAATACCACTTAAACTTTTTTGACTTAAAAAAGTATAAAAAATGAGTTTCCTTTTAGTATAAATATTTAACGATAAATATCAAAGACATTACTTTATGATTTCTGTATAAAGTTCTAAAGGAAATTACGATACATATATATATGACATTTATTTATATTTAGTTACGATTTCTCTTTGAAGTTCTCTAGGAAATTAAAAGATTATCACAGCTTTCGCAATTTCCCCCTGTGAAGTATGCAATACTTTTCACACCACGAATTCTCGCCGCTGTCACTTAATTGTTAATATTTGCGAAATAAATGCCGTCGTGGCCATAAAGCCAAATCTGAACGTAAAAACGAAGGCGACGGCGACGGAAATCTAATCTCTGTCTCTGTCTGACTGCTGTGTGAGGCATAAAAATGTCCTTGACATAAAGATGCTAGCAGCAGAGGGGGGCTATCTCTTTCTTCTATATCTCCATCTCTCTCCTATATATTCGCACAGCCATGAGACTTTATTAAGACATTTTACGTTGAAATTTATATATATATAAAAGTAGAAAAACAACAACGAGCAAGTCGCGTCGTCGACTGGCGGCAATAAAGTCGGGCCAAAAACGCAGCTGAGTTTCATGCAGAAATTGTGAGATTTATGACGAGGTATATAGCATCCACCCACTCACCTCCCCATGTTTTTCCATAAAGAAGAGAGAACGAAGAAGGGAGAGAGAGATACAACAGCGACAAGGTGACTGCCGCAAGTGCGGTTTAACTGCCAGGCCAGATATCCCAGAACCCAGAACCCAGAGCCCAGAATCCGGTGCCAGTCCCTCTCCCCGTAAGCCCGTAACCCCGTAACCAGAGCAAACAGAAAACATTTGCCGACTTTCGGGCGTCTGGCGCTATACAACCGTCGGCTTGTGTTTGGGCCCAGTTCCCCATAATTGGGCCAAGTTCCCAGGCCTCGTCTCTCTCTCTGTTGAATTTGTGCAAGTGAAATCGCTGGAAATGTTTCAATTTGCTGCCGAAAATAAAAAGTGAAATGATAGTAGCTTTTGCCATGATTTTTGGGATTTAAAGGGATTATATATAGTTTTAATAAGGAATTATTGGAAAATATTGTGTTTGTTTGTTAAATAAATATACGATTTTGCTAAGCAATAAACCGAAATGTAAAACGTTTCTATATTATTTAGTTGTATTCCTAGGCTGCGATTTAAATGAATTTTTAGGGAATTTGTATGGTATTTAAAAGCAAATAAATAAATATTGGACCAACTAAAATAAGCAATTTGATTTAGAAAAAAAACTAAATTCTTTGGAATACAATATATATATATATTTTTTTCTGAATCTAAATAAAATCGGTCAGCATTAAAATTGTCCCTAACGAAGCCCTGTTTAAAACTCAATATGTTATCCCTGTACCCTCTTAGCAATTTTGTCCCACGTCCAACGCGTAAATATTAAATACAAAAAATAAAAATGTCTGCAAACCAAACAAACGTTCGCCACATCCGTTGAGGACGAAATAAGTATTTCTGACAGCGAATATATTTATATTTAAAAATCTGCAGAATATTCAGCGCAGCCATAAATGAATTTCAATTTCAAAGCCGGTGGGGTTGGAGGCCTAAACACAATGCCTGCCCGGCCTGGCCTGGCCTGTCCTGTCTGTCTGTCAAATGCACTCAGCGCTCGGCGCCGACGAAAATTTAAATGGTCAAAAATAAATAAACAAATACATACGTATACCTATATGTATATTTGGGTAAAATTAATAAAATATTTAAAATGCAAAGAGACCCGGACACAATACAATTTTAGCCGACAATTATAAGCATATTAAACTATTAGGATTGGCATTAGTGTGCGTGTGTGAATTGGAGGGGTTAAAAATCTGGCGCAACTTTATTATGTAGACGCAATATTTGCATATCAAAGCTGCTAATAGAGAGAGAGAGACACACACGGACAGTCGGTGTGTGTGCTCGCATGTGTGTGTGTGTGTGAGTTCATTGTAATGTCCTGAAAGTCCTGGCCCCGTGCGTGCGTGTGTCTGTGTCATAAATGCGTTATTTATGAGGCATATTAACAAGCGACAAACGACGGCGACGTCGACAACGACAACATAACTCATACGCACTGTGTTCTGGAGCACATTTATTGTATTCAATTATTGATGTAGTTCAGTTTAGCAAGTGGAGAGATTGGCCCAGGCTTTAATATCCTAATTGCAATAAAATATATATTTATATTCTGCAGATAACTATTAAAGTCGTCGGGCATTGTGTTTGGGCCAGCTAAAATATTCATGAAAATAAATAGGAAATTAATATTTAATGCAAAATAAATGATGTGTTTGCGTTAAATCACTGAATCTCTATCTTTTTTACAGTATAAATAATTAATTTGCTAAAAGGCATTTAGTTTTACATCCCTGATTTCAAGCAAATGAATGCCATATTTTATTAGTAGCTAATTTTATAGAGAACTATTTCTTATTATTGGCTTAAGTCTTTGAGTACAAATACTAATAATTTAGTAATTTTTCCTTATTTATAAATCGATTTAAGGGCAAACAAGTAAAAAGCCCCTTCAAATCGCCGTGAAATCTCCAAATTAAATTCCATTTCAATCCGGAATAACAAATCTCAGCATTTTCACAGACTTAATTCAATTTAACAGCTTTGCAACCTTTTTTCCCTTTATTATCATTTTGTTTTTGAACCAACAGCTAAAGGGGAAAATTGCTGATAATATTTTTGTTATGCGGACAGACAGGGAAAGCTGAGATTCACAGACAAAGATTGCTATAAAGAGATACACTCCCAGGAAGAGGAAGGTCCAATGACTGGTCAAAGTCACAGGACACCTGCAGATTGTGTGTAAAAAAAACAAAGCACAACCCTTTTTGATAAGCGTGCGACGGTTTGACAAACAAAAAAGAAAGGAAATACTCGTCGGAATCCTGCACGAGGGTTTTACCTGTATTTTTTTGACCGTCACATCCCTTTAGTCTTTTTGCTGATTTCGGCCACATTGTCTATTACACACGAATTAACATGAAGCCCGAAAATAAACAAATGTTGGACGGGGCAAGTCCCATTCAATCCGTATCTGTATCTGCTGCATTCACTCTATGAATATATCCTCCACAACATGTCAACAGCTTTGTGTGTTTCTCCTCTCGATATCTTTCGTTTCTGTTCGTTATACTTTTTTTTATTCTTTCTTTATACCGGGTTTTGGGTATTTCTGGTTTTTGTTTTTGTGTATTTTATGTGCGAATGCGGCACACAATATTTATTTGACAAAAACCTATGGCAGACCCGAGATAAGCACACACACACACACACCATGTAGAGCAGCGAAAGATTTAAATGCAACTGTAAATCGAATATTGGCGGTGCGTTTGTGTAGGATATTTTGGGAATTTCACATCCTGCCAGTGGGAAAAGATTTTGCAGACGGTTGATTTTTGGCGGTGCTTTAGCGGTGCTGCTGCAGGTGTTACGGGATTTCATTTGTTTCTATATTTTATATTTTTCCAGTCTTTCATATGGCTGATAGTTGTACCTTTGCCACTACCAATTTTTAAGCCAGACTTGGCTCACAAAAATGTTGCCAAAATATTTTTAAAGAAAATATTTAAGTAAAAAAAAAAAATATAGTTTGTGTGGAGTTAAAGCGAACATAGAATTATAAATAAAACTGTTTTGAAGGTCATTAAAACATTAAATAAATATAAATAAAATAAATTACATTTATTTATTCTATTGATTTTCTCGGATTGTACTTATGAATTATCTTTTAGAAACAAATTTCATGACTCCCAAATTTTAGTATCGGCCGCAAAAATCCATTTTGTAAGTTTCAATTTTATTTGGAATTATTTGCAGTTGGGAAAATAATTTGTTTAAAATAAATAAATTGATTTCTGGATCTTATCTACAGAAAACTCGTATTTTAATCAGCTTATCGCCTTGCTTGTTCCTGGCCATGTGTGATGGTCTGTCAACTGTTTTTAATACATCACAATTCGGCTCGAAATGGCTAACGAACTGCATGACAATGTCAAATTTCGAGAGCAACAAACAATAAATTTTCACGAAAATTGACAACATCAAATTGATGGGTCGCAGCCATATTTGAAGGGACACAGACACACACAGAGAGTCGATGGAAAACAAACGAACACAGTTAAGGATAACAATAAAAAACGGGAACGAGAGCGGGAGCGGGAGCGAAACCATCGCGTGTCAGTAAAGATTATGATAGGATATATTATACAACAAGAGCAAACAACAAGAACAGGAAGTCGGGCAAACAGAATCGAACGTCGCACAATTTGAGTGACATGCTGGCAAAAAAAATAAAAACAAAAATCGTTACTGAAAGCGGAAAACTGAAAAAAGCAACGAGAGAAACCCAATATATTTATATGAATTTTTATCAACAATTTGAAGCGAGTGAACCGAACGACAATGCAGCAATATTGTCAAAGTTTATTGCATTTATCAGTCATATGAAAAAATATAAATAAATATGTATATGAAAAGTATACAATATACCTTTTTGTTTGTCGCTCGCACTCTCTCAAGGGAGTTGGGAAACTCTCTCCGAGTAATTAGTTCAGTTGAGGAGTTTTCCCAACCGAAGCGAAAAGCCAGACAAGTGTCATTTATGTGGCCCATGCTCTTAATGTCTGGCTTCTGGTTTTAACAACAACAGAATGCAAATCACTGCGGAGCAATTAAACAGGGCTAAAGTCGTCTAGCCGTGCAAAATGGCCCTAAGGATGCTTTCGGTTAATTTGTTATTTAAGCCCGTCTGCCTGTCTGCCGTCTCTGATTTTATGTATTTCCTTGAAAGGCTTATTCTGTTAAAATTAGACATTAAATGATAGTAACTGAAATATTTATAGGGTAAGCCTTCTAAATTTATTTAGCATATTTAATTATTAAAAACTTCAACGCTCAACTTGGCAGCTTTATAATTAACCATTTTTAATCACATTTTTCCAGTCATTACGCATTTAAATGTTAACCAAAGCCTGCTTTTTACGATACTGGCAATTACGTTAAATATAAATCCCCTGCAATTAAAAAAAATAACAACAAGAACAAGGCCCAATACTCAGCCAACTAATTAAAGCTGACGCAATCCGGAGATAAGAACAAAGTCGACTATTTCCTCGTTAACGTTGTATTATTTTTCCCCGTCAGCAGCAGCGCAAGGCTTCCCATAAAAATCAGGGGAATTGGCTCATGTTACGCTTTAATTAGTATTTAATTACTCAATAATGCAAACCACGCGTCGTATGAGCAATATAATTTATTTCGTAGGCGCTCCCCCCGTCCTCGCACACGAACGCGTGAGAGGAAAGCCGTATAAATTAATAAAACATCAACGGGACGCCATTAATTTGATTTCGTACAAATATTTTTTGCGTGAGCAGTTGCTGGTCAGAAGTTAAACGATCCTAACTTTCGCAACCTGATGGGAAAACACGCAATTGTGGAAGAGAGGGAGTTCCCCTGCCTCTTTTGGACATGCCAAGAGTCGTAAAAGCACAAATCTCGTTTGCCGAAAGTCGAAAAAGCAAACGCAACACAAATTGATTTGGACATTCTCTGTTCTTGCGGCCGAATAGCAGTCTGTGAAAAAAAATAGAAGAGAAATTTAGTTGTTTCTCAGCGTTGAAATAAATGGAATTTCTCGAATTAATTAGCAAATGGTGAAGGCAGTTAAATGAGAAATGTGCCGCCGGCTGCGTGTGTGGGTTCCATAAATATTCGGCCCAGCCAATAAAAGGTGGAGAGCAGCCCGGGTCTGATATATAAAATTGTTCAGTTTGCGAGTGTTTGGCACGCAACGTTCTGTTTTTCTTTCGATAGCCGAGAGTCGAAAGTGTTTTGGCATTTTGCTTTCGGCTCGAAAAGCATTAAAAAGGTGGACAATGTGTTAATTGCTTTGGACACGTCGTGAAGAAGGTACAAGTTTCAGGGGGATGGTCTGCTTGGGGTGGCATTAATTTTAGATAACAACGAGGAGCCCAAGAAAATTAGATACGGCTAAAAGCTTTAAAATGTTTAGATATAAGCGAGGATTTGTTCTTTCTTTTCCTACAATAAACCCTGTGTTAAAAGAGAACTACAATTTATTTTTCCGACCATTAAATACACGGGAATTGTAAGGTAAAAAGCGTTGCATACTTTAGGGCTAGATAAATCTATGTTAAATTATAATTTAGCAGCTAAGCCATAAAATATCCCTTTTATGGGGTTTCCAACTTGAACCCAGGACTATTTCGATCCCTTTTCTATATCTCTCCCAGAAGCAAACACTCCAGTTTTCATCATCCAGAGGCGCAGAGGGCAACAACTTATTTTCAATATGAAATTTTCGGTTTTTTGTCCCGTTTTTTCGCCTACTGTGTTGTCTGTTCATTTAGTTTTACGAGGCATTTGAGATTTGCATAAACAACAAACAGCGCCTAGTGTGCACACGGAACATGAGCATGAAACTGACACAACAATGGCAGTTTTGTGTGTGTCCACCTACCAGAGATCCACCCACACATGGGCCAATAGAAATTTCATGAGACCCAGCCAGGACGACGACTCTGTTCGTTTCTCTGTTTCGGCAATTTTGCAGTTTGCAATTTTTGGTCAAATAGATAACAGAAAATAAATATAAATTATTACAGAGTCGTCGCAGAACACCAGCCGGTGTTCGGTGTGAGTGGAATTTTTGTTCAGTTTCTATTTGAATATTTATACTAGGTCAAAGCTGCTGCTGTGCGGTTCAATTGCGAATAAAAAATTTGACTAAAAGTTACCACCGCAAAACAAGGGAATTAATAAGAGCTTTTTATTCCAGTAAAATTATGTAAAAAAAATTTAAGATTTTTTTAAAACATCTTGTATTCAAAAAAAAAATATTATTATCTGTAAATAATTGTCTTTCTTTTGAAAATATGTAAATAACAGATTTTCCTTATCTTAAAAGTAATATATTAATATCCTTTATGTCTCAAAAAATATAGTTCTCCCCTGTAGGGTATGCAAATAGAAACAAAATGAAATCAAAATTTTTGCCAAAATTGTTTCTTTATTTTTCTCTATTCACAAATAAAATTTCTATATTTCTGCTTACACTTGTTTGGTTTTCTTTGCATTGGCTTACCATTGTTTGATCATGAAAAAATGTTTTTTCTTCAGCTCAAGTGTGTAAATATAAAAAAAAAATTGACTAAAATTTTAAATTGGAAAGCTAGAATCAAATTTTTATTTAACTTGACTTAGCCAATGAAGAAGTTGCCAATGCAAATAAAGAAACTAATTTCTGTAACAAAAATATGACCTGAAAAGCACAAATAATAAAACCAAATATTTGACTTTGCTGGAATATGAAGAGAGAAATCCACAGCACTTTATATTAAATTGCTAAATATTTTCCGGAAAAGTGTGCTTCCGCCAAGATAAGTGCAATTGCAGAAATTTTCCGCGAAAATTGACAGATTAACAACAAAGAAAAATACGACGACAGTCGATTGCTGGGACACGTCGACAAAGTTACAAAACTGACCAGGAAATTGAGATAAATAGAAAAAGGGGGCAAAAAAAACCCCAAAGGAGACTGCAAAGAAAAAAATAATAAAAAAAAACAAGTTAAACGAAAAAGTTGGCCATTCAAAAAGAGGAAGGGAAATACGAAAGGTTATAGTCCTCGTCCTGGGCAAAGTTTCTCGCTAATGAGAGTAAGAGTTTTTCTTATTTTGCGGTGCAAACTTGTAACTTGTCGCACTTCCTGTTTTTCCACCATCTCAGCAATCGCCTCTCCCCTTTTATGTTTATTTGGCTTAATCAGTTTGGGCCTCTTTTTCTTCTTTTTTTTTTCTAGCGCACTTGTTGGCATAAATAATTCATGAGCAAAATATTGGGCCAGCGCCAGAACTTTTAATTAAATCAAAGTTGACTTTAATTAAATACTTCTTGAATGGAGGGCCGGCGAAACAAAGGCTTGCCTCTCCCAAAAATGCTCTCGAATAAGCTATTAAGCCTTAAAGTCTAATAAAATAAACAGTAAACACACTTAATGCCTTGATTACCAGCATCAACATGGGGTTCAAAGTCCACTACCAAGGACTCGTCGCCCAAAGGAGTTCTCTGTCCTGTCCAAGACGCTTGCCTCGGTGTAGTTTGCTCTCAGATTTATGCCCGTCCCTCCCAAAGCTGACCTCAAAATTTGTGGGTGCGCTTTCGATCCGGGAGGTGGGTTTCGGTTTCGTCTTAAATCTGCCAGTGAAACACATGTTCGGCACAAGACCACAATGTGGAGGAGAAAGAGGTTCGGAGCTTGGGCAAGAGAACGTTTTCGAGGTCAATATCTACTGAATTTTTAAAGACCGTATTTTTGGGCTAACTTTGGGTTTTGCAGTAGCCTTCTGCTATTTATTTAGATCCTAAAAACATGAAAAACCCTCTTATATATTTATTTTAAACATTATTTTAAAGTAAACCGCCTAAATTCTTTCAAAATTAGTTTTAATTTTTTTGTCTTTATATACCCGTAAGAAAAAATCAAGATGGCGGAATTTATGTCTGGAACCGCCCAACAGAATTTACCACTTTGTTGTTCTGTTCCGTTGAGTTTTGGGTCGTTACAGAAGCAGCAGCAGGAGCCAGGAGCAGGAGCATGAAGTGAATTTATAGCAAATGATGTGGCTGCTACTCGACTCGACTTTCTACTCTCCGCTGCTGTTGTGGCCGTGCGTCTTAAAGTAAAATATTGACAGTTTGAGTCGGAGCAAGTGTAGCATAAACTGCTGTCAGGGCCACAAAAAGTTTTCTATTCCCCATATTTTTTTGGGGAGAGAGTAAGACGCCGCTCGTTTTCTAGGAGAAGCAACAAGCAAAGCAGAAAGTAATTGCTTTCTCCCGCTCATCGTGACTTTTTGGGGTTTGTTGCGGTTGAGACTTTCTTCTTGATAAACCAAAAAAGCAAAGAAAAAGCAGCCATAGCCATAGCCATTGTGTGCCATATTTAATTTCCCAACTTCAAGCTTCTATCCCACAAGGCTTTAAAGAGAACAATGTATTGCCTGATTTATGGAATTCAGTGATGGAGATATCAGTATTATTCGGGTTTCTGGGCCATCCTTCGAGGCGTTCTTCTTCCTGTGCTGGCCTGGCCTGCTTTAGTTTACTCGATTCATTTACATTTACATTTACATTGCCATAGCTCCGGGGCACACGTCCATAAATGTCTAATTATTTTAGCCCAGAGTTTGCATTGTTTATTAAATTGCCAGCTGACAATTTATGCAAGTAATTTGAGCGTCTATGCTAGTATTATTCTGCTTCCAATATCAGCATTTGTTGTGCGTGTGTTGTTGCCAGAATCGCTTCATTTGATTTAATGCTGGCCGAAAAGGAATATTTGCCTCCATTCATGGAAAATAATGCGCACGAAATTGTTACTTAGGTTCTGGGGATAATTGAATATTGTGTACATATTTATTCTTAAGCTCTAGCTCATGATGGGCGATGATTTGAAAAGTAAAAGTAAATATGCAGAGGGTTCGATTAAGAAGGAGTTTAATTACTTTGTATTCCTAATAGGATGTGTGATTATTCAGTAGAATTTTGCTTTATAAACCTCTTATTGATAATCTGCTATGTTTACTCCAAGAAATTTAAGGAGTTACTGCAAAATCTCATTATTTTATTTTTATTGTGGATCCCGCATCTTCCAGTTTTTTCCCTCCTATTCTGGCTGGGTGTTAAAGAGCTTTAGCAGTTGCCGCTTATCAACTTTTTCCACTTATATACATATATCTTTCTCTCTGCAACGGAGAGCATATTCATTTTGCTTTTGCCAGCTTGCTCGATTCTTTTTGTTCGCCAAAGGATTTATGTTTTTGGGTTATGGCGCGCTTGTCTTTGAAGCTCAGAGAATTTTCTCGTCTAGCGCGATTTTCTTTTCCATTTTTATTTTTTTAATTTTCTCCACCACTCCTCTTCTTTTTCCATTTGTTAGTTTTGATAACACACAGCGAGAGAGAGGGAACGCAGTTCTTAAAGCCTTTTGAAATTCTATTATGCCAGGGCTAATGAAAAGGACAAAAAGTGGAACTGCTGACTTCCAACTGTCTGGCGCGAGTTATAATATGTAGGTTCTGAGATAGTTATCCTCTATGGGATCGGAGCTGAATTATTCCAGAGATACACCCGTCAAATAAAGTTCTAGTGCATTGGTTCGAGTTGAAAACCAGAATGATTTCTTTATTTTATAATTCTTTGCTCGAAGCTTAATGTTTACATACAATATGCTGACCTAGCGGAATGGATTGTAATCGGACCGGATGCATATATAGGGCTCGGATTCAGCAGTGCCGCGATGTTTGTTTGGTTGGCAACTTAGTTGCCAAATAATGTGTTTGGCTTCTAACTG
>VNJO01008374.1:0-16204 GCA_008042535.1 Drosophila tani
ATGATTGAAAAACCTGGGCCACGGCGTCAGTGGTCATTGTACGCAGATGAGCTATTCCAAAACGAAGCTGGAAATCTGTGCAAAGTGCCTTGGCTTTCAAATGGATATACTGTTAACAAATATAAAACTGCTGATTTACAATACGTATGACCGTATCAATTGACTTCTAATAATGCCGACGAACGTTTTTTAACTCGCGGTCACACTGAAAAGATTAAATCTTTTTGGGGTTGCGAACTGTTTTACTGAGTACTAGGCTTAAACGAAATATATCAATTGCATATTGAGCAACTTGATGGGGAAGGGTGAAAGGGAATCGCGCTGCTCGGTTGAAGCGTTTCGACAGCCGTGAGGACAATGTGAAATTGTGCTTTTATTGACAATTTTTTTGGATATTATTTTATTGGCAGCGATGGCGTTGGTGTTACTATTATTGCCTTCAACTCCATTGCGGCGCATTACTTTAATAATACGCCCAATCAAATGCGTTTGAATGAATTTCCCATTATAACGATTTTTATTAAGTTTGTTTACAAAACACAGCTGAAAATACAAGTCAGTGTGACTTTATTTTATTGGTCACACTTTAATTATGGAAGCGATTTTCGTCGATGTTAGTCCTTGCCGTAACTTAAGAAAGAAGAACAGGCAGATGGCGGAAGGTGGACGGAAGAATTGTGAAGCCGAGATTCAATTTTCACCATATTTTCATCGTTCCCCCGAAAATCACTGTTGTGTGAATCGGGCCTCTCTATTTATTTCTATATTCTTCGAAAATAAAATCACTTTAGCGTCTGTGTGAATAGGGTATTAATGAAACAAAATGCAATAAAAACATCGATATTAAAAAATGTAGCATTAAATGTCCATGTAATCGATAGTACGACTTACGTTTTCCTAAGTTAAGTCATTTTGATTATATCACAGACAAAATCTGGAAAAGGAAAAGTGTATGGGTTTTCTATAAAATAAATAAAACTTCCGAACTGAGAACTGATATAATATTCATTTGCCGATTAACGATTTCAAGGAATTTTGAATTTTTTCATATGTATTTATGTATAATACATACAATGTATATTTATATTTTCGCTTATATTTTTTTATGATGGTTTTTAGTTACATTACATTTTTCTAATCTTACTGTTTTGTTTGCAGCTACCAATATGGCCTTTAGAAGCTGGTTTTCGCTGCCTGTTATTAGAGCCGATGACGAAGAGGAGTTAGTTGATCCCCAATCCGCACTTAGGGTATAGACGATTAAAAACTAGTAATTTTTATACATATGTATGTACATTTGTTTTTAATTCAACAGGAAAAATGCCACGCTAAGGGACACATTGAGTCCTTGTACAACAAATACCAGGAGTGCAATGATCGTGTAAATGGACGATCCAAAACAACTGAGACGTGCGTTGAAGAATTATTTGACTATGTTGCTGAGTTGGATCATTGTGTTGCGCACAGTCTTTTCTCAAAACTAAAGTAATTTAAAATGAAAGCCAAAAATATAAATACATGATAGCACTGCGTTACGTTGTCAAAAATCAATCATATGTATTTACATATATCCAACTGCTACAGTTATGGGGAAATTTTGCAAAACAGTTAAATTGCAATATAATAATAAACCTTATTCAGCTTTGCTGCAAGGCTCTGCTGTCAGGTACAATAAATCCAGCTCTGCTGATCACTTACATTACACAAATACCAAATATACAATACAAAGGTATTACATTCTCATGCGAACATACATAAGTCAAACATTAGATCTAGAGGTGTAAAAATCCGACTGTACTATCGATGGAGATACTTTCAGCGGTCCATCCATGCTTTTCGACTATTACAATACTATCAGGAGTTTTATATAGTTACATATTCGTACTTTTTCTTATTACTCTGTTTAGACTCGGTCCGCAACCGCAACAACTAAAACAAATCACAACATCAACTTTTCCCCCATAAGTTATGTATGCTAGAAAGAGACAATTTAGAGCCACAGTTTTTGTGTGTTTGCCATAGTATATTTTTGGAATATGTAGTATGATTTTAAATTTTTGCGTGGCGCTTATGAGATTTCCAGCAATGAGATGGTGCTTTTACTAAAATATGTATGAATTTAACTTCATTTTCTCACTTCGTTTGTTCACTTTGCCTCTACTCGTCTCTAGAACAGAGAAGCGCTCGCCTTTGCTCTGAGAACAGCCCAGTGCTCTTTCCGTTATATTTTTCGGACACAGACGGCCGATGCTCGCGCTCAGCGATCCGTGAAATTTTACAAAAACAATGCCACTGAAATTTATGAGCCAGAGAGGCGGGTAAAAGGGTTGTTGTGTTTTGATTTGTCGAAGCGGGCACACGACCATCAAAAATGACAGACGAAATTTTTTGTCGCACATTTTGGGTAGCTCATGACTGCGACGCGTCGACAAGGTAGGTGTTTTTGTTTTTGTTCGTCTACATGATCAGTTGCTATTCCCGTTATGTTTCGCGCCCAACTCTGCTCAAACGGCGTTATAAAAATTTAAAAATCATGTTCGCGTTCAATATTTTGAATAGTCACATATAGAAAATTGTTTAAAGATTAAGTACTATGGTTTTTATACCCGATACTCATAGGGTGCAAGGGTATTATAAGTTAGTGCCAGCCGAGAATGTATCTAACAGGCAGAAGGAGAAGTCTCCAACCCTATAAAGTATATAAATTAATTATAAGTCCTTTTTGCAAAGAGACCAATGAGAAGACTTTGGCTGGACGGTGATGACCTGTTCCGTTTATACTCCAAAATCAACTAAAAACTAAGTACATTGATTCTTATAATGAAAGCTAGCCCTATGCCTCAAAAGTGCTGACCCGGCTGATTTCGCAAGCAGTGCAATGCCCGCTGATTGCGCTGACCGCTGATCGAATTGGCCAACGTCGTTGTGACACATCGGCAGGTGTCGTTGGCCTTGCATTTCATGACCTCTTATGCATGGCCAGCGTGGGAACCTCCCTGTGGCTGGGAGACCGTGTTAACTCCTCCCTTACTTAGATGGAGGACGTCCTCGGATAATTTGAAGGTCGTGTTGACGTTGGACTCGCTGGCGTCCCTGATAGAGCTTGTAAATAATAAAGCAGATGGCCAAGAATGCGATCGTGGCCACTCCAGATATTATAGGCCGTGTTTCCAGTCCCTTTTTCATTTCGCCAATGTAACGTAAGTTTTCCATATTTAATTTTTGCAGGTATGGTAAGCTCAGAACCTCTTGGTGACCCGTGATGTTAAGCAGTGTTGATCCAGCGGGGACTGGTGACTTTTTTACGTAGCTCTTCAAGTTGTGGTATACGGTGTTATTTACTTTTACCTCGTCGTCGAATGTTACAAGGAATGTTTCGGTTACCAGTTGTCCATTGATCGTAGCTGTTCTGTCATTGAGGATGATGACGCCATCATCGATGATTGTTAGTGGTTCAAGGTGGCTGGTACGAGTCGAACAGTGTGCGTTGCCTCCTGAGTGAAGTTGCTGTGCGCAGGTCGTATAGGGCTCTTCTCGGCAGAATGTTGTTGTAAGGGCGGTGCTGCAGTTTCCAATCGGCACGATTTTGTTACCGCAGTCAGCTATAGTATTATCTTCAGCAAAATTAAGAATAGTGCCGTTGTTTTCAACGGGGTGCAAGATTATTTTCTTACAAGCTATGTACGGCTTAGGATATTTTAATATAAAGTGTAGAAAATTATTATTTAATAAAACTTTAATTTTAGCAACTTCCATTAGATCAGTAATAGTAATATTTGTAGAATGTTCATTGATTAGATTTTGTAAATCATTTGAATCTAAAATCGCAGGATTGATTATTCCAATTTTTGCAAGTGTAATTAACAACATTAAGGCTTCGAGTTCGGAAATAATTATTATATTTCTTGGCAACAATTTTTCATATAAATTTCCTGTATTTATCTGTTCGGATTTTGCATTTTTTACTAAAGTGTTTACTGTGTTTGTTAGGATATTTATTTTTTCTTGGGTCTTTGTGTTAATATTTATCTGGTTATTTTCTGATTCTATGAGTTCTTTTTGTGTGAATTTTATTTTCTCGAAGTCATCGAAATCGGGAGTACCGGCTACGACTTTTAATGCAGTGCCTTATAAGTTGATGCTTCTAGCATGTCTATGGTGAATATTTACTGTAGCTATGAGAGTCCTAATGTGTCGTAAATCTGAGTCTAGTATCTGCTTCATATGTGACTGAGGGAAATGGTTTTCCATTTCTTCTGTGTCTTTTACTATTTCCGAGTACATGGTTAAGTTGGTCGAATGTTTTAAGTACTGGAAGTCTTTCCAAATGGTCACATCACCGTCTATGATAGGTATGTAATTTGAAGCTGTGTAATCGGTGATTTTGGCTGTAATTGATACGGCGAGAAGTATCGTCCAAATCCTGGTTTGTCGAAAGTAAAAGAATAAAAGAAAAATAGAATTTATTATAGTTACCTCAAATTGTCTTTATGGACCACCCTCCCTTTTATTAAGACTGTGGTCCCCAAGTCTGCTTCTATGGTTTCCTCGGTGTACAAATTTGAAAGTTTGTTTCCCAACCTTTTATTTGATTTTACGAGAACCTTGTCTTCTACTTGAAAATTTCTGTCTTGCCTATTTTTATTAAATCTTTGTAGTTGGATATTCTGTGCACACTTCAAGAATTTAATTTCTTCCGAACTGTCATTAGTTATTAACTTTTTCCCTTTTAGGTCAAGTATGACGTCAGTTTTTTTTAGTAAGTCCAGTCCAATTATTCCATCAAACGTTGATAAGTTTGGTAGCAGGAAAAATTGTGTAGTTGTGTTAAAAAGGTGCATTAAACATTTTTTGTTTAATGTACTGTGGCCATGGATTGATTTAACAGAAAATGGTTTATCTGTGAAAATAACGTTTTTTAATTCTTTCATAGGTTTGATGTAATTCTTGGAAGCCCCTGTGTCTATTAAAAGTTTTATTTTTCTCCCTGCGATATCCCTTTCTATGAATGGGAGCAGGGAGTTATGATTTAAAAAATTAATTACGTCGTATTCTACAAGGTCTTCGTCTATGTCCTCACATTCTTCTTCAGCTACTGCTGGGTATTCGTCATTGGTTTCATTGAGTTCGTCGTTGTCTAACGCCAGGTGGTTTATTCTTTGGTGTTTTGGCCCTGGCCTTTTAAATGTCTGTCCCTGGTTATTGTAAATGTTGGGTTGAACATTTTGGTAAGTGTTTTGAGTTTGCCTTGGAAACGGGCTACTTTGCTGGGTTTGGGTTGGTTGTCTAAAACGGGATAATGAGGGGTCAAAGTCCATTGGTTGGACCGGATCCTGTCTGAGTGGCTGTCTTGGTATTTTATTAAAATGTGGGTTTTTACCCTGCAGGTTAAATTAAATATTTAAATAAAATATTTAAAAATTTATAATTAAAATGAATTTTTTTTTTAAGTTTTTGAAGTTTTCTGTAACGATTTTGATAGTCACTCAAGGCCATATAGCCCTTGAGATTGCTAAACTTTTGGTATATAACACATATCTGGGAAAATTCGCTTTCTCGAGATATTACTCATTAAAATTAGTAGCAAAGATCCCATATACCTAACCTTTTACATGCACTATACATACATTTATGTAAAAACTCATGTAGAGTCATATAGAGACGTGTACAATGCAATAAAATTTAAAGCCATCAAAGAAAATTTAATATAATTTAAATTTAAAAGAAATCGTAAATTTTTTTTTTTTAATTTAATCTAATTTTTGCTTTTTCCACTACTTTGGCGGGAAAACAGGAAATTTCTCGCGCCCATAACTTCTGAACGACTAAAGTTACAGAAACGTGCTACATGTCGTTGGAAAAGTATTTTGATATGATAATTACTTTGCCCTGACAAAAATTTTCTAAATATTATAATTAAGAATTTAGAATTAATTTTTTTTAAGAAAAAAAAATTTTTTTTAAATGTCTTTTACGATTTTTATAGTCACTTCAGGCCGTATAACCTTAAGATATTTCGGGGTATAACACATATCTCCGAAAATTCGCTTTCTCATCAAAATTAGCCAACTTCTTATATGCATTTTTTGTTGTTAATTTTTCCCATTTAAGTTTCAAACAAAAACTTAAAACAACAATGGAAGACCTATGTATGTACATACATATGTCATTTAAAAAACTTCTGATATCAAATAAAAACACCTCTTAACGAGGTGAGATTAATGTGACGATGGCACATTCAACTCCAAAAATTTCTGATACCAAATTTTGTGACGATTAATAGTTATTTAAACAAAAATATTTAAAAAGTTTTTAATTAGTTTCAAAATCGGCACGCTGCCTATTTTGGCCTTTTAAATTTTTCAGCTAAGTGCAGATTTTGAAACTAATTAAAAACTTTTTAAATATTTTTGTTTAAATAACTATTAATGAATTTTATTGCTTAGGCAAAATACAGTGGCTCGCAGCTTATTTCGTGCAGAGGTACAACCATACTATAAAGTCGTGTAGCATATAAACTATAGAAAATATCAACAAAATTTAAAGACAGTTTTTTTAAAGTAGTATTCTAAAATATATACAAATCCTTTATTGTTTTTCAATTCCATTCAATAATGTTTAAATTTATAAAAAACTAAAAATATTGACTTCTTCATTCTTATTTCGTGCAAGAACTTTGGGTAAATGCATTGCGTGAATTGTGATCCCTGACAAACTTTTTTTTATGAAATCATTTTGAACACAATATCAGCTTTTTTTTTTAAATTTAAAATTTTTTTGGGTACACTGAAAATAAAGTTTTTTCATTTTAGAGGAAACAGCCCCTGTACAACTATTGAACAGCGGGAATTGGTCCTTTAACATTTAAAAATAAAAAATTAAACTAAGCCGAATATTGAATTAATGCTATATTTAGGGTTTAATACTATCAAAAATTAAAAATAGCAAAATTTGTGCCTGATTTGGATCAAAACGCTCCATATAATATTGCTCTTTAAATCTAAAACGACCCTATCGGCCCAGTTTTTTGACGTTTTGAAGCCATTTTTTTCTCAAAAGTTAAAGATAACATAAGCTAATATATAATCCCTTCGATGAAGACGAGGTATCCAACGCCTAAAACAGCCTTGAAGGCCCAAACCTTGGAATTACCACCAGAATGCTCATCTGTAGCTATCAGGAGCATATGGTGTAGCTCTGTATGCCGATCACGCCAAACATATGGCATTCAAAATATCAAAGTATATTAAAGTTAGTCTCGTTATTGCAATAATTCCAGAAAGATATTGGGCCATTTTCGTGCTCCCTGGCAAATTTAAATTGGCATAGTTAAATTCGTTGCCTTTTAAATGGCTTCTTCCATTAAAGTTATGTTCTCGCAATATTCGGTAGTCGGTTTTCACGGAACATATTTTGCCAGTTCATTCTTAATATACCATATACTGCTTGTTTGGCGCCGATATCTTCGGATTAAGTGTATTTTTAAGGATAATTCGTGTGTCTTAATGCTCACTGAACAATATTATATGGAGACTTTTGGCCCTTATAAGCCGCGTATTATTTTTCTTTTTAATTTTTTTATATTACCATTGAATCAATATTCCGCTAAGTTTTTTTATTTTAAAAATATTTAAGAACTATTTCCCGCTGTTCAATTGTTAAACAGGGATTGATTCCTCTAAAATGAACAACTTTTTTTTTAGTGTATCCAAAAAAAAGTTGAATATTAAAAAAATTAGCTGATATTGTGTTCAAAATATTCCATAAAAAAAGTTTGTCAGGGATCACAATTCACGAAATGCATTTACCCAAAGTTCTTGCACGAAATAAGGTGCGACATTAAAGAAGTCAATATTTTTAGTTTTTTGTAAATTTAAACATTATTGAACGGAATTGAAAAACAAAAGATTTGTATATATATTAGAATACTACTTTAAAAAACTGCATTTAAATTTTGTTGATATCTTCTATAGTTTATATGCTACACGACTTTATAGTATGGTTGTACCTCTGCACGAAATAAGCTGCGAGCCACTGTATGTGTATTTATTAAAGGTTTTAAATTGCATTCTTTTAAAACTAACCGTATTACTACCGTTAATAATATCTAAATCCCCACAAATAAAACATAAACATCTGAAATATTAAAATCGTTTTATTGATACTGTTTTTGATTAGAGGTTGTCGAAAACGCAAAGTTATTTGCTGGATCGCCAAGAGCTGAAGGGTCTTCCGTTGGTGGCACGGGATTTCTAAATTGATCCGCTGAAATTCTCGTAAATAATATCCCAACACCCTCAATAAGTGCCAAAAGAACACCTCCAATTATTGCACTACCTGCCATAGCTGGAACACCTATAAATAAAAATGTAGATTCATTTATATTAAAATAATTAAATTAATAAAACTGAACTCGGCAAGCCGTTGTTTTAACACCTCTTAACGAGGTCAAATCCAATTATCTAAGAAATATCCACAGAACTTCTTGGGATTTAATTTTTTTTTGAGCATTTTCACCAAACTTTTTGGACTATACTGCTAAGGCTGAAATGACACATTCAATTTCTAGCCTAAATTAATTTGGACAAATTTTACCTAATGCGATTTCTAATAAGTGCGAGAGAGACGGCAATAACTTAAATTCACCCCACAGTTATTGCCACTAGTGACAGCGCTGCTCACAAACATTTTATTTGAAAAAAGGGCTGAAGGGATGAACTTTTTTATGAAATAAATATGAATAAAATAAACATTAAAAAATTATCAATATATTTCAACAAGTCGGAAAGCTACAGGCAAGTGTGACCGACTATGAGATACCCGGTACCCAAAGCATTGTTGGTGAAATTTAATTGCACATGAACATCGAAAAAAGAAAAGAGATGCCTCCTTCTGTCTGTTACACACATACTCGGTTAGCACTCATTTATAATACTCTTGTACCCTATGGGTACCCGGTATAAAAAGCACTACATGGTTATTTTATGGATAGGGAAGAGAGTTATTTGCAAAGTGCAGTCGTGTCTTGGGAAGCTAAAGGAAAAACTTGAAAAACCCAACGCTAGAGGCAGCAGAACTATCCAAGGAGAGGTCCACCATTTGCCGTTAGGTGCCTGGTTACTGCGCACGTAAGGATTCCTGACTTAATGCACTGAGTGAGCCACTTTATGCACATTTAGTTCCTTTGCAAACCGGAAAAAATCGCGGGAATCGCGGAAAACGCATTTTTGTCGAAAAAGGCGGCAAACGCGTGGTCTAAAAAAGTAAACAACACCAGCTGACCCGTTTGCACGTGCCTAGCGTTGCCAGACCAAACGTAGAGCGAGCTGCCAGATAGTCTTTCTGGAAAACGACGGAGCTACCAGATCGCTACACGCTTATTTTGGCGTATCCTAGCGAGATTTTTCTAAACTTTCAAAATAAATAAACCAAATAAACTTAAAACAATGATGAGATCCCCAAGTGGTTCTCTGGGAAGGCAAACTGCAAAATGCAAAGCAGGGGAGTTGCCCAGAACTACCCCCAATGCAAGTACAAGTGGAAGCTCAAAGAGTTAATGGGTACTGTCAAAGCTACAATAGATTCGTCGCTAGAAGAGAAACTGAAGAATGTAGCTCCAAAGGAGGATATAAAAATAATAAACGAAACTCTTAGTATAGTGACCGGCCAAATAAAAAAAAATTAAAACCGAATATCTTATGCTAAAGGAAGAATTAAAGAAGGTTAGACAGG
The DNA here is from genome assembly GCA_008042535.1 of Drosophila tani. NCBI lineage: Eukaryota > Metazoa > Arthropoda > Insecta > Diptera > Drosophilidae > Drosophila > Drosophila tani. Next base: position 9,733 of record VNJO01008374.1, read on the forward strand.
ACCAACAAAAGGACCAGCTATATATCCAGAGGCTCCTAGCACAAGCAAAACAGAAAAATGTAATCTTTAGGGGTATGCCAAAAAACAATGACCCTAGAGAAGCTATTTTAGGTGTTTGCATAAGTCAGAACCTTTTCGGAACTTCCATCCGGAAGGAATGTGATTGCCGAAATGGGAACTGTGGAGGTTGCAAATAAAATTTGTAAAAATGCTCGCAACTTAAGAGGTATTTTAAACAGCAACGACAATATGCGTATCGGCAGCAACAGGTTTCACTGGAACCCAAATAAGAACTGGGCATTCCTTTCCTTGCCGTCCATTTCCCTGGCATTTCATCCGTCACCTCCAGCTATCCTCTGCATGGAAACAAGCGTAGAAAACACGATTATTGTTAGAGAATTTAACGCTCACATTGGTAACCTGCAGGGGTTCTCTGAAAGTCGGGAAACCGATAGAGGCTATGCGTCAACGACACATAGATCTAAGGACTAAACATGCTATATCAAAGGAAAAAAACTCTTAGACATGTGCGAGACCCTAAATTTTCTCATTCTCAATGGAAGAACTCCTAGCGATGCTGAAGGCGAGTTAACCTTTTTCGGATCACATGCCTTTTGAGTACAGATTGAGCATAGCACGGCTGATAACTCTAGGGATGACTCAAAGGGCCTCCTTTCTAAGCTCAGGTGGCGCGAAAAATTGACCCATCGATACCAAGACAGGTTGGATAGACTTCTTAGAAGCTCAGCAGTGTCTCACCCAGAGCCGGATTTAGAGCGCATCACAGAATGGATTAAAAAAGCAGCAGCATGCATGCAGTATCCCATAACGGCAACCGGAAATAAACCATGGCTTGACGCTGAAAATAGCATTGCACGCAATAGATCATTTGAACTTCTCCAATCCTCTAGAAGTCTCAATATCACTCAATCGAAAATTACTCAGAAGACGAACGTTGCCTTTAAAGAGCTTTGCAAGTCAAAACAACGAACGTATAACCAGGCTATGGAACGCGAAATAGCATTCGTTAGAAACAGCAAGGACTTTTGAACTTTGTCTAGAAAGCTTAACGGAAGTAACCAGCAAAGAAAAATTCAGGCAGATGCATCCAGTCTAGCGGAGAACTTCAAATCGTCTCTCTTCGTCAGCAGTCCTTCAACTGAAATCTCGTATACACTTCCCCTTGCAAAATCGGAGACCCTGGATAGGCATATCTCAGAGGCTGAGAGGACTTTTGCTATTAGGTCAGCAAAAGCAAATAAGGCACCTGGTAATGACAGAATCCCAGCACAGTTCTTCAAGTTTGCTACCCCAGAATGCCTAGGGATGTTGACAGTGGCGTAAAACCAGATCCTGTTCTCAAACTACACCCCTAGTAGCTTCAAGGAGAGTATAATTTTTCCAATTTTAAAGAAAGGAGACCCTGCATTAGCCGAAAATTATAGAGGAATATCTTGACTAAATGCTTCTATGAAACTTTTCGCCTCGATACTACTTAGACATCTTACTGACTATGTATCCGAAAATAGCATCCTAAGTGATTATCAGTTCGCTTCCCGGAGGAACTATTCGACGGTCGACAGCGTATAGTATTTGTCCTTTCTTCAATCGCAAAATCTTAACTGGACTCTAAAAGAAAATTATTTATTTGCTTTGTGGATTTTAAAGCTGCGTTTGATACAATAAACCGTCGAAATCTTTTCCTAAAACTCAGCAACTTGGAAGTCTCCTCGCTTCTTATTGATGCAATAGCCCGAATCTACTCGGAAAACATCTTTGCAGTATGAGATGGTCGTCACCTCTCCGAGTGCTACCCAAACAACAGAGGAGTCAAACAGGGATGCCTTCTTAGTCCCCTGCTATTTTCCCTATATATAGACGGATGTGACTGGTTTTGTGCCGGCGGCATCCAGAATAAAGGCATTGATGTACGTGGACGAAATGGCTTTATTTGCAGAGACTCCGGCTTTGTATCAACCAATGCTTAGCAAACTTGCATCATCATCAGTGAACTTTGATGTACGATCAAGTGTGGAAATATAAAAAAGGCGAGGAGAAATAAACTTCCCCCCCTCTGGCCCTCCAGCACAACCAAAAATGGATAACGCATGGTTGCACCAGAATTCTCAAATCTGGATTGTGGGACACGTATGTTTAAGTAATCGCTAATGTTGGGAGGTTATCGTACAGAAAAGTTCACTGATGATGATTGAGATGTCTAGACATACCCGATTATGACCCTGAGTTAGTTAGAACCCCTTAATAACAAATAATAGGTCGCCAATGTAAACATACACACCTGATCATATTAATAGGTACACACATCAACTTAGACTTTGAGGTAACAGAACTAGTTTTCTATATTATTTTAAACTTTAAAATTTGCCTCATTGGTTCTTTAACTATTAGTTTTTAATAAAATAAACTTAATTGTATCATAGGCTAATAATATAACAGAAAGGAGATAATTGTTTGTCTTAGATACGTTTTCGGTCTGATCATAATAATAGGTACATTTCATGTGTTGGTGAGAAAAAAAGTTTAATTTCCATTTTGGATTCTTTTTTTTAGCTAAATTCGTATTTCCCAACTTAGAATCCAGTGTATTCACCTAAATTTTTGGTCACTACTGCTATTCTCTTGGACATACTATTAAAAAAAAAGCCTGGCAGGTTTCTACTGGTGTCTCATACCACGATTTAGGGACAGAATCCCATATTTTTACGTTATTTGAAAAAAAATTCTTTGCCAATTTCTTTTTTAAGTCTCCGCACAAGTTTTCTATGGGGTTTAGGTAGGGGGATTGGCTTGGCCACTTCAGAACTTCAATCTTTTGGTCCTCGAACAATTAAGATAAAAGCCTTGATGTGTGCTTAGGATCATTGTCCTTTTAAATTACCCAACGGAGTGACATATTTTCCACAGCATATGGTACTATAACTGTTTTCAATATGGATTTGTATTCTTCAGCCGTCATTTTGTTCGTAAGTTTGATAAATTGGACCTACGCCGTACCAGGAGAAGCAACCCCCTACTATTATATTACCACCTCCATGTTTGACTGTTTATTTTGTAAACTGTGAATGAAATTCCTTTTCATTAGAGAGTCGAACATTCCTTTTCCAATTATTTCCAATTAAATTTATCTTGTTTTCATCGCTCTATAAAATGTTTCTCGACTTTTTCTTCCCGATGCATCCTTACCAGCTTTTGTAGTCCCATGCTAAAGTTTGCCCCATGTTGAAAGAACTTTTAACTTTCCGCAGCGCATAATGAACAAGTAACTTTTGACTCTTGTTTTCGGCTGGGGCCCATTGTGCGAAGCTCGAAGTCACGTTTTGGAACGTTTAGACGTTTTGGAAACGACATATCTCCGCTAAATTCTGGGCGGACATATCCGCTAAATTCTGGGCGGACATATGTCGTTTCCAAAACGACATATCTCCGCACGGAGTGCGGCGTCATATCCCCGCGCGGATTTTCGCGTCATATCTCCGAGGAAAAAATGTATGGGCGGCGACATGACGCGCGGACTTATGTCTTTTCCCCATAACATGCAATAGAAACAAGTAAGAAAGCTACAGTCGACTGTGCTCGACTGTGAGATATTAAAATTGTGCATACACTATCATAATCTACTTCGATACTTCTTAAAGTAAATCGCCTCTCGAATTAGCTCCTGACCTAAACAATTTAATGTCATACTTAAATATGAATGATACATTTTATAAGGACGCATAAAAACCCGCTCGATCGGCGTCAAAAAATTAAATATGTTATTTTTTGTTATTTCTTGCTATATTCTTTTTTCTTTTCCTCTGCAGTTGGCGCCATTATATCGCGCCACCTGTCGGCTAGAGCTTGCAACAGCAGTGCCTTAGGGGGGTGTGTTTAAATTCTAACCTTATTGCTAATATCTCCCATGTTTATCATCCGATTTTACTGACATTTTCAGAAAACGTGAGCTCAAGCCTATTCATTAATTGTATATATTAACTTTAGCCCGAAAATAACGAGTATAGCTCATTTAACGTTTTTTATGATTTTTAAGGGCGGAGGGGGGCGTGCCCAAATTTAAAAACAAACTTGATCTGAGTGCAACAAATTCGAATGTTGTCACCAAATTTGGTAACTCTAGTACTTATAGTCTCTGAGATCTATTGTTTCACACGGACAGACGGACGGACATGGCTAAATCGACTCGGTCTGTGACGCTGATCAAGAATATATATACTTTATAGGGTCGGATATTTCTACTTCTGCCTGTTACATACATTCTCGGTTGGCACTAACTTATAATACCCTTGTACCCTCCGGGTACCGGGTATAACAACAAATTTTGAAATAACTCTGATATCATTCTAATTAATTTTGTTTGTTTTGTTTGATAAGACAAAAACAGCTTTTAACGAGGTAAGTAACGATCGCACAGTCGACATAAAAAATTTATTATACCAAATTTTGTGACTATTAATAGGTATTTAAGAAAAAAAAATATAAAAATAGTTTTAAGAATCTGCAGTTAGCTGAACAAATTTAAACGTTAATATTAGGAAGGAAATTTAAAGAAGCATGCTATTTTGAAACTAATTTAATAATTTGTTTACTATATATGTATGTAGTAGCCGCCTTGCGCACACTCTCTGCGCACAATCTGGGGAACGGTGGACGCAAACGGTAATTTAGACTGAGGTGCCAGTAATAAAAGTAATTTATGTTTTAGCTTAAAGTACAAAGCTTTGGTTACCGTGTATATCACAGTCGAGCATTTTCGACTGTAGCTTTCTTATTTATTAAAAACAAAAATTATATGCTTTTACCATTTCTCGCAGCTAATATTCCTCCAGTTGCGGCTCCACTTATTATTGAGTTCCATGGATCTTCTTTTTTTCGAAAGTGGACAAGCGTACAATCAATTGTACTGAACATACCTCCCCATATAGCAAAGTTCCCTGCTATTACGGGTGAGCGAGTTTTAATAGCTGTCATACTTCCGACCTAAAAAAAAACAAGGCAAACAAAATTATTTAACTAAAGGTTAAGCAAATAATTTTGTTTAATATTTTAAACTTAAATAAATGTACATAACCTAAAAAACATACCTAATTTTTCGAGGCTTTTAGTAGTTGTTACTCAACTTTGAATATTTTTACGGCTTAATTTGGTAAATAAAGGTAAGATCGAATAAGAAGAAAGCGTTTTTTAAAGTTTCGAACCCAAAATTCCATGTTGTGGGTGTTGTTAAAAGCCTGCCTTTGTATGATACTCTTATATTGTCCGAAGATCAGGACCTCTTGCCACAGTAAACACAATTTGTTGCTTCCATTAGTGGTAAATTAAGTGCTTTGCCTCAAAAAACTCAAAGTTTTTTAAGAAATCACAAAAATAATTATTAATGTGCTAAAGTGTGCAAAATTCGTGTCGAGCCAAAATGAGAGGACCTTCCATGCAATGGGTCCTCAAACGAAAACGGGTAAAGCAAGGACGACGAAATTAACGGAACATATTCTCAATTATGTAGTTTACATCCACCAAAAAGCTGAGTATCCCAATATTTCGGGGAGAGGAGAAAAATGTAAATGAAGTTGGGCAAGGCATGGTGTGCTAAATTCGTGGCCACCACTGTATACTGCGTGCTAAAGAAAAAGACTATGCCCGATAGCTCAAAAACTGAAAGACCAGTTCGCGTAGAATGGTAATGCTGATCAAGAATACATATACCATATGAGGTCGGAGATACCCTCTGAAAGGGCATACAATTTAATTAAGTGATAGTAATTTTATATAATTAAAAGGCTATCTCGAGAACAACAATCGCGAACACACAATTTTTCCGCCATATTGGCGACGATTTTTTTTTTTGAGAAACATGACTTAGGTATTACTTTTGACTTGTTATGACCAAATTAAACTTTAAGGGGTTATATACAGTTGTGATAGATGAAAAAATCGATTTTTTTTTTTTATTGCATATTCTTTAAGTACAGTGGTGCTCATAGACTAAAGCCACTGCCACTACCATACTGTTTTCTTAATAACTTTTATGAACATATTTATTTCGGCCTGAAATTTTCACATTTTGCAACACTGTTATTTAAGCAGCTGATCACAGTAAAAAGTGACAAGTAGGAATTCGGGGGTTCACCCCTCAACAGTGCGCACGTCTTGTGGATTCAATGACAAAGCGTTGCTCCGCTGTTCTTAAGCAGAAAGGTCATCCCACTCAATATTAAAGTAAATTTATTAAAAGTATAAGGAATATTGGACATATTTTAACTTTTTCAACCATTTTTTTCCAGGTGGCTTAAGTATGTGAGCAGGACATTTTGGATATGGTCTCAGAATTTTTTAAGTTTTTCGTTGAATATATATTTTTATAACTTGGTTATTCTTCTATTAGAACACTGATATATATAACTAATGTGACACAAAAAATTGGAGCTGTGAAATAAAAACTTTTCTTAATTTTCGT